>JAHDVE020007015.1:0-31564 GCA_022606495.2 Halesus radiatus | reverse complement strand
AAGCGTCCCTTTCTTAATCTTGCTCACTACGCTTACATCAGCCTTGCATTCTTTACGAATCTCAACATTTTTCACTCGATCATCATGGTTTTACCACACATTCGTCTCAGAGATCTCATTTCTACAGCATTCAGTCTACTTTCATCCTTCCTCTACCAGTTCTATGCCACACTGCCATACATCAGGGTTGGTATCAGCACTCCATTGTGGACTGCTAGCTTCGCTTCTTTGGACAACTTTTTGTTTGTGCCAACCGCATTCAGTGCTCCGTTAATGGAGTTTCCTGCATTCACCCTTCTTTCAATATCCCTTTCAATATATCAGTCATTCCATCTCTCGTAAGCATACTTCCCAAATACACAAACTCATCAACCTGCTCCAAGTATTCATCATTCACAACTATATTGCATACTGTTTTCGTACTCTCTCTTTCAAACACCATGACTTTGGACTTATTTACATTCATCATTAGCTCATTCTTCATACATACTTCGTTCATTCCTTTGATATATAAGCCTCAAAATCCTGCATTTTTTTACATGGCTTTGGCTGTTACAGCAATATTGCTTTCCTGCGATGAATTATAAACACATTAATTTGTATGAAACCACTTCAATTTAATATAATGATCGACTGGTTTCGGAAGTACCCTTCCTTCTTCAGGACTATATTAAAACTAACTAACATAAGATACAATATAATTACAGACATACATGAATATTTAGGTATTGGAGTGGGAGGCGACTAAAGGGAAAGGGGTAATTAGGGGTTTTTTAGAAGGAACCGAGTGGTTCACTGAAAAAATATCTAGAATAAGATAAATTTACTTGATTATTCAAAATAGTAGAATTAATATTTAGGGATTTTATAATTTCAAGTTCCTCTAAATTATCTTATTTTTTATATTTATTATTACGGTGAAGAATTTGAGCCTCTGTATCTTTGTTGAAAATATGATCGTTTGAAATGAGATAATTGGCAAACTCTGAAAAATTATTGTCATTTAAACATCTTAAATGTGGTGAACGTATGTCCAAGTGTATGAAAGGGACAACCGATTATGAAAGAGATACCATGACTCAGAGTTTAATATATACGAGTGGAAGGTTGTCTCGCGTCGTACTTCATTTCCTTGATTAACATATTGTCAATAAATACTGTAACTATCAACATCTTAATAATAATCATAAGAGTAAATTTCTATAGCGCAGTTTTGTGAAGGTTCACCTCAAGTGCGCTTTATACTAACTAACCTAACCTAATATTTATAAAAATGTCATTCGATTCATGATCATTTTCTCCGAGTATGTTTATCCACAGAATGCCGAATATATTGTAAGCATACAACGATAAGTGGCCAAGCCAAAATCCCTGTTCATTGTCAAACTAAGACGGAAGTCCTTTGCATAAGCACAACCTCACAGCTTCGGAAGTCAGGATATTTTTTACATGTACGAAACAAAATATACTTTATTAATAGAAATCCTAACTTGCGTAATTATCAGCCTGCATCCATGCAAAAATCTTCAATCTCAATCTGCCAAAAAACAAGGACTTTTTGACTTGGCCACTTTTCGTTGTATGCTCATGATTTATTTAACTTAAAATAGAACGTATGTACATTGGTTACGTGTATTCTAATATGAACATAATATTTACACACAAACATTTTAACAATTTAAATCACAATATACAATTAAGAATTACAAAACAAATTTTAAAAATTACGACATTAAAAATTGCACTTTACGTAATTCGTCACTTCCTTCTTAAATTTCAAAACATTTTCCTCTTCCTTTATATTGGCCAGTGTTTCTTGGAAGATCTTCATGACTCATTTCATTTCTTCTTGTGTACGTTCAAATGTTAATTTTTTTAACAATACGCATGACATAACACCGGTTCTAAGGAAATTACCCATATGTTACTTGTCATCATTTTTTCTCTCTCCCGAAGAATTTTTTTTTTGTCACATTCGTCATTAATAAATTTATGTATTTATTTTTGCTTTACAGGTGTCTCAAGAAGCTGAAGGAAGAGTTCATAACTGATTTGAACCAAAAATACCACAAAGATTTTAGCTATGACACCATTAAATGATTATTTCTACTAACCAATTTTATGGACAAACACCACCTCGTTTATTTTTCATTTTTAATCTTTAGATGCAATACATATTACAAAACAGATAGAAATGACAATGAAAATATATTGTAATAATAACACATTTTCTGATATCTTCCTGTCATGGTTCCATATTATTATGTTGGTGCTAGTTCTTTTACTTATTGATTCTATTATCTACGATAAAAAACGATTTTGTTGCCCAATACGCCGAGTTAAAAAGAGTGAAATGATGAAATGATACAATTCCAAAGACTGCACCGTATTGGCTCCACAAGTCTTCTTCTTTGTCACTCCCACAGGCCAGTGAGACTACGACATCCCCAATTGGGGTATGTTAGGATGCTGAATGTAGTGGGGAGGGGAAAAAGTATATATGAATTGTTTTTGTGTTTATTTCGTAGAACTCCATTTAATATATTTTTTTTAATTTAATGTAAATCAAATTCAATAATGTTATTATTAAGTTCTGCAAGTATTTTTAGTTTTTATTATTGTGACAGCTGTTTCGGCGTTTAATTTATTATTAATATAGGAACAAGCCTAAAAACCTCAAAAAGTAAAAATCGTAAACTTAATAATAGTGGCATATACGAATTAAAATGTGACCACGCCGACTGCAACGCTACCTACTCGTACATAGGGCAGACGGGAAGGGCTTTCTCAACTAGATTCAAAGAACATATAAGATCTTATAAAAATAAAAGCACTTCTTCAAAATTCGCAGAACATCTTTTAGTAAGTAATTACGTCCCGCTTGACAACAACAAACCTAGACCCTTACATATAGAAAGAAAGGGCCTAAGATTAAATTTACTCGAACAATTAGAAATTAAAAAAACAAATGAATGATCCTAATATAACATTAATTAATAAAGTAAGGAAAATTATATACTCACCGCTTCTCAGTATGTTCATATTATCAAAACAATACAACACATTTAAATAAATCAATTAAGAAAACATTGTCAGTTAAATACGAGCAAACACATTATAGATGTGAAAATCTCACAGAATTCAGAATTTTAATTGTTTTATAACTAAATCGGTTTTACCGACAATAAATCATTACCCGTCCAAATTTAAAAGGAGTGGGAGTAAATAAAAACATATAAATAAATAAGTCGTCACAATGTGGATTAACCACAGTTTGAAATTGGCCCTAAACGCCGAAACAGCTGTCACAATAATAAAAATTCAAAACACTAGCAGAACTTAATAATAACATTATCAAATTTGATTTACATTAACAAAAATTCCAAAGCCGCCATCTTCCTCAAGGCCAGATGGCTCGTTACGTTTTGACCGAGCTTGAACGCCGCGCCGATATTAACTACATATTTCACCAACACTAGAGCGTCACAAAATATAAACCGTAACCAACATTATTATTATTGTAACACAGTACTATTTAAAAAAAATGTAGAACAATGAATAAACTGAATAAACTAAGAGCTTTGAATAAATTGAACAAATCCTTAAAATTAAACAAAAATTATGGGCATTCACGTAATCGACACACAGAAAGCTCCATAAAAACTCTGTAGATCAACTGCGCAGGCGCTAGAATTGACAGGGAGATAGACGGGAAGTTTTAAATGTTTACAAGAAAGGGGAACCAACCCACCGGCCGCGGATAATTATGATTTCAGAGCATAAACGGAACGTTATAAAAACTTCGCAACCTAACCGTCACTGGATACGGCTGCTCGCGACCCAACTGCCTTGGCGTCCGCGTATTTGATTAACAATGCATAATATAACGGACTATGTATTTTTTAAATTTCATGTCTTTTTAAAAACAATGTTTTTTTTTCATGTTGTGGTGCTTTTTTCCTTCATTTTTATAGACAAAGCAATAAATATTTTACTAAAAATATTGCGTGGCTACTGTGATCATATGTATGTATTTCTTTTAACTTTGTATTTATAGTAATAATAATTACCATTGTAATTAGGATAAGTTTTTTATTTTATTTTTTGTATGTACATACCTGTACAATATTGTACTTTAAATAAATCTAAAAATGTAACTGCATAATGCAATTTTGATGTTAACTTTTTTAATGCTGGCCTTTTCAACGCAATCTCTCCCATCACGCGGCACGCTTTGTCACAATGTAAGTGTTTTAGTGAAATTTCATGGTTCACATATGTGACATCCGCATACGGAGATAGTCGCTGATGGATCACAGCCGTGTATATCAGGTTAAGGAGAAAAAACCGAGATATGTGTGTACAGTGAAACCCACTTAAGAAGTTTGGTTTTTTCAGTCCCTTGAAGACTAAATTTGAAAAATGGCCCAATTTATCCCACATATAAGGTTTTCCCACATAAGAAGTTTTTTTTCCGTTTCCTTGGAAAACTTGTTAAGAGAGTTTCACTGTGTATGTGTGTTATAAATTTTACATCTCTGTACCACTGAGCTATTGCTGCAATATACCCACTGTGATTTGCCAATTTGTATTAAATTATTAATATTGTTTCATATTTGTACCGCTAGAAGTTTCTCTCTGTCTTTATTTACTGCGATCAAATATTATGTTATTTCAAAAAATATCACTGCACCACAAACTTTGTCAAATATGTATACATCATTTATTACTCTTTTTCGAAATCTTTTAGCATCATGTCTTACTTTTTGATAGTTAAATGAATATTTCAAAGCTCCATAGCTTATGATGGTGTGGCGGTACTTATTCAGTAAATATTTCTGCATATCGCACTGGTATCCTCAGCTAGTCACCGAGCCGGCAGCCCTGCTTCTCGCTTGCCGAGCCGGGCTCGTCACATTCGTTTCCCAGCGCTGCCCGAGTCAACACCTCCCTTCAGTGTCCTAGTACCGCGTTTTTATATATTTAATTATTTAAGTTAAAAGAGAGTGTATTGAATTTAATACATCAAACATTGAATTGTTTTAATACTTCCTTTCACAGGGTAATTATGAGGTGTGTTAAAAAAAAAAGGTGAATTTTGAATTTTTTCGAAAAGTATGTATTTATTCATCAAAATCCATTTTCTCCCCTTCAAAGTAATCCCCCTCAGATATAATGCACTTATGCCAGCGCTTCTTCCAATCCTCGAAGCACTTCTGGAATGCGCTTTTCGGTATGGCCATCAGCTCGTTCTTCGATTCTGACTTTATCTCATCATGCAAAGTCGATCGACTTGAAAACGAAGTATCTTCCCTGCAATCCACCATCAAGATGATGCAAGTCGACACGAACAATAGAGAGCAGTGGATGAGAATACAAAATATTGAAATAAAAGGACTACCACAGGAGAACAACGAGAATATTCCTAAAATTGTATTAGATATAGCCAACGTAATAGGTATATCTAACTTAAATACAAACGAAATCGAGTTTGCCACCAGAGTCTCTGCAAAAGATCCACTCCACTCTAAACTGATTAAACCGATAATCGTAAAGTTCTCCACTCGTTCACGTAAAATTGAGTTTATGACGGAAATACGGAGAAGAAGGGGAATAAACACAAAGGATCTGAATCATCCCGGCATCGAAAGAAAAATTTTTGTCAACGATCACCTGACCAATTCCAATAAGAACCTCCTTTTTCGAGCCAAGGGCCTTGCGAAGAAAAAAGGCTACCAATTCACATGGACAAAAAACTCAAAAATATTTGTACGAAAAAATCCCACGTCGCCACCCATACTCATTTTCAAAGAAGAGGACCTACAGAAAATTGCTTGACTCCATCTGCTTCCTTTTCGCATCTTAATAATTTCTTTTGTTACCTTAATATTTTCTTTATTATTCAAAATATTTTCTCTTTCAGTCATGTATCTCCCTACACACGTTCTCCTTACCAGTACCTACCCCTACTACACTCACCCTCCCCGCTTTACTGTTACATAGTAAAACCACTTTCGATTGCAATGTTTTGCCTTATACAAATACGTCTGTTCTTATCTACCGTTTTTTGTGTTGCGTATGGCAGTATCTACCTCTCTTCTATTACATATTTCAAATCAACAGTGTCATTAGCCGGGCCTGAGATGCACAATTCCAGAATCACGTACATGCTCCAAGATATACGAAGAAGTCCTATTATTAAATGTATTTACTTTGTCACGCCACATAACCGCAATATTTGTATTTACTTGTTATGTATAATTTACCGCTTACTCACTAATATTTATTTAATTAGTCTCCCATGTCTTTAGTTATATATTACCAGAATGTTAGAGGCCTTCGTATCAAAACGACGAAGTTTCTTCAAAACACCCTCTCAAATGAATTCGACATAATCGCTCTTATAGAATCGTGGTTAACTGAAGGCATTAGAGACTATGAACTATTTGACTCTCGCTACTGTGTATATCGTAGAGATCGCGATTACGCTGCTACAGGTCAGCGTCTTGGCGGTGGTGTACTGTTAGCTATTAAACAGGAACTGACCAGCGTAGCTCGGCCTGAATGGCACTCTTGTGCTGAAGACATTTGGGTTACCATTCGTACCAATGGTACACGTCACCCCTTTGTCCATATATGTTGCGCATACATCCCAGGGGGAACCCAACATCAACACCTAATGGAAAATTTCCTTAATATGTTATCATACGTGGTATCAAATCACCCCGCTGATTCATTTGTTATCGTAGGTGATTTTAATCTTGCTGAAATTTCATGGATACAATCTACATCATCTTCATACTATGTAGCAAGTGATCATTCTACTCATCTCAGTAATCACTTTGTAGACTGTGTGCACTTTATGAACCTCTCTCAATTCAACGGAGAACTAAATTCGAGCGGCCACATTCTTGATTTGATGATGTCTAATTTATTAATCTCCGCCGAACCTAATGACGACCCGCTGGTTCCTGAAGATATACATCATAAAGCTATGACCATTAATGTGCCATTTCAGGAAACCCTTTCACTGACAAACGTAAAAAGAAAAGTTTTTCTCTATAACCGTGGAGACTATGAATCAATTAATTCCGCTCTAGAACAAGCTGACTGGGCATCCATTTTATCTAACTACCAAATAGAACTAGCTCTTGAACATTTCTATAAATTCTTAAAATTCCTTATAAATCTTCATATTCCTCATAAATTTACGGGGGATTCAAAATATCCTCCATGGTACAATGCCGCTATTATCAAGGTAACCAAGGAAAAATTTAAATATTTTAGTAAATACAAGAGATTTAAAAACCTGGCTGACTACGACACATTTTCTCTCCTTCGTAAACGGCATAAAGACTTATGTCGCGAAAATAAATCTCGTTACTTAAGTAATATTGAAAATAACATTTACTTAAATCCAAAAAATTTCTGGAGCCACGTCAAATCTTCCAATAAATCCCAAGGTGTTCCAAAATGCATGTATTTAGGAGATCTGAAAGCCAACAACGGAAAAGATATTGCAAAATTTATTTTCCGAATATTTCAGTTCGGTTTTCAGTACAACCAAAGATATACCTCCCCCCGATCCTATTGGCAACGGGTACCACATATCTAGTATAAGTAGTATTGAGGTGACACAGGAAATGGTATTAAAGTACCTTAAAGAAATTGACATCCACAAAGGCGCTGGTCCTGATGAAATACCCCCAATTCTCATAAAAAGATGTGCGTACAATTTAGCCTTACCTTTATCTTTAATTTTTAACCGTTCCCTAACCGAATGCACTGTTCCTCTTACTTGGAAATCCGCATATGTATCTCCCATCTTCAAGAATGGTAAAAAAACTGATATTAAAAATTACAGGCCAATCTCAAAACTTTGCGTATTTAACAAAATTTTTGAAAAAATTATTTATGATCAAATGTATGCTGCTCTTAAGCCTAGCTTGAATACGAATCAACATGGTTTCATTAGTGTTAAATCTACAACCTCAAATCTCTTAACCTTCACAGAGTATCTCCAGGATAACCTGGATAACAGAATACAAGTGGATACTATCTATACCGACTACAGCAAAGCGTTCGACAAGGTTGATCACACCACCTTATTAAACAAACTTTTAAAAAAGGTATTCACGGCGATCTTTATCGTTGGCTCTCTTCTTATATCTCGAACCGTAGTCAAATAGTAGTGGTGGCTGGATATAAATCCGACAGTGTTACTGTTACATCTGGAATCCCTCAAGGCAGCTTATTGGGTCCCTTATTATTTAATATTTATATCAATGATGTTAGTAATTGTTTTTTAAACTCACAAACCATCCTATATGCAGATGACATGAAAATCTTTTCATCTATAAATTCAATCGAGGATTGTCAGAAGCTGCAGGATGACCTGCATCGTTTGAATGTCTATTGTATTGCCCACTTTTTGGAAATTAATATCTCTAAATGCTTCGTCGTGCGCTTTACCAGAAATAAAAACGTTTTTTCTCATGATTATTCAATTAATTGTCAACCGATATCTATCAAATCAGAAAGTAAGGACCTTGGAGTCATACTGGATAATAAATTGACTTTTAATAAACATATCGACCGTATAGTAACTAAAGCATCATCTATGCTTGGTTTCGTCATCCGTGCCTGTAAACAGTTTAACGATATTAGCACTTTTAAAACACTTTACTTCTCTTATGTTCGCAGTATTTTGGAATATGCATCTCAGGTATGGAACCCAGGCTATGCACTACATAAAAACAAAATAGATTTTTAAGGTACCTAAACTTCCGCTCTTTTAGATCTCATGTTAGCAATGAAGACTCCGCACAGTTCTTTAATTTACAGACATTAACCTGTCGAAAAAATATAGCTGATTCCGTAATGTTATTTAAAATCGCACGCAACCTAGTTGATAGCCCTGATCTTCTCAAACGCCTACTATTTCATATCCCAAATCGCAACAGCAGACAGCCACTTACTTTTTATATCCCTCATTGTAAAACCAATTCCCAACAAAACTCGTTTATCTATAGATCTACACACTCGTTTAACTTAAATTATTACCATATTGACATTTTTAACTCAACTACACGTGATATTAAATAAAAATCCATAATGCGACCACTCTCAAACTAGTTAACTTAAACCATCTTTTTACCTTTATCCCACTCCTATGTTTCCATCCACCCTCCCCTCCCTCGACTGACATTGTTTAAGCTAATTGATGAAAAACTGTACATTGTCACACTTTACTCATAGTATTTATCATCAGCAGAGGAAAATTTATAATTGTCATAATTTATTGTTTATATTGTTATATGTATGAAAATTATGGATTTGCTGTTAATTTTCCCAAAAAAAAGTAAAATAATAAATAAAAAAAAATCAATTGTGGCAAAACGCTTTCCTTTCATTGGTCTCTTCAGTTTCGTGAATAGGAAAAAGTCACAGGGAGCCAAATCTGGTGAGTATGGTGGTTGAGGCATGATTATGGTGTTGTTTTTTGGCCAAATAATCATGAACAAGCATTGATGTGTGAGCTGGTGCATTATCGTAATGCAAAATCCATGATTTGTTTTTCCACAATTCCGATCCTTTGAGCCATATTGCTTCACGCAAACGTTGCATAACTTCCTTATAGTATTCCTTATTAACCGTACGACCTGTTGGCAAGAACTCGTGATTCACCACCACATTGTAATCGAAGAAAACAGTGTTTGTTGACGTGGTTGCAACTCCAGGACGCTCATCGTCATTAACATCTTCTCGGCCTTTTTAAAGCGCTTGTGCCACTTATAAACACTTTTTTGAGACAAAGTAGACTCGCCGAATGCCACAGTCAACATTTTAAGTGCGTTGGAGCACTTTATTCCATTTTTAACGCAAAATTTAATACATATTCTTTGATCCATTTTTTTCAAAAGTAAAAAATCGAAGAACACACGAAAACGTGACTAACCTTTCGAGTTGTCAAAAACAAACCACTAATCCAAAATGCCTGATAATGCTAACATATGATAAACATATGTGTACCAACATAAGAAAAAAAAAATCGATAATCGAATGTACACAGCCCGCGAAAATTCAAAATTCACCTTTTCTTTTGAACACACCTCGTACAGTCATATCATACATATACACCTCCATTTCTCCGATGGAAATTACGCTCTGAGCTGAACAGTTGCGTTGACCTAGAAATTCAATTAACAGAAAAAAAAGTGTAAATCTCATCACGCCTGAGCTCACTGTTTTAGAGTTTTTGCTGCTTCAAAAAATCAAGTTTCTCGTATAGATTAAAATCTATATTTTATCATAAACGTTTGCAGAATTTCAAAAGGTTGTGTTTGTTTTTTACGCATCTTTCAACTAGTCAATTGTGCAACAAAATTCATAAAATCAGCTCTGTGCAATAAAGTCGATTATTGTAAACTATTCTACTTGGGTTAATTTATGTAAAAAATATTTTTTAAGGGCATTCAAGAAACTTTAAAAATTAAATATTTTATTGTAACACTGTACAGTATTTTTATAAGTTTCCTGAAGGAATTCAGCTTTAACTTTTAGTTGGCCGAGATATGCAAAATTTGTATTTGTTGAACTCTGGCACATCCGATTGGCAATGTCGAAAAATCTTTTTTCTAATTATAAGTGGCTATTCTTGGGAAACTACTTATGATAGATAATATTTGGACAATTTTTATACATAAATATATAAATTTATTATCTGGTAAGACGGTACACTTACAAATCCATCATTTTGGAAAAAACAAGTAAGTCATTACGAAAATAGACTCACGCGGACCACACACAAATTTTAAGGTAAACCTGCAATAACAATTTATTCCATTTCATATTCCGTACGTACACCCTTCAGCAAACAATTCATCTCAATATTTAAAAGCGTTAGACGCTAAAAGTGTTTTTTTTTTAAATTTTTCTTTTAATATCGCCATCTGTGAGCGCGTAGCATTATAATCATGTTCCAAATGCCCTTAATTAATCTTTTCTGTTGTGTTGTCTCTAAAAATATAGTGAATAAGTAATTTTACCTCTCTCACCACTTATTGTTATTTTTGTCTATGTTTATAATTTGTCGATGCTTTTAGGTAATTATTTTTCAGTATCATTGTATTCTGACCAGGGAACCTTTGGTTTCGAAACATGTAGATATTTATTTATTAAATAGTGGTTTAAATAAAATATTTTTTTATTTCTTATTTATTTAATATCGTCGTTCAGCATGCAATACAACAACAAATTGTTTCGGAGGGAGCAAAAACCACACACATGCGATATTGTCCTTGGAAGTGGTGTTATATACATATTATCCAAAAAACAAACATTTTAACAAATTCCGTCATTCTGTAGATGAAACATACTCCATACAATGATTATGAATCAGATGGCATTAAAATACCACTTTTATAAAAAATTGTCAAATTATTGCATGCCAAACGACGAATCATGTTGACACGTAAGTTCAAAACGCAAAAGTTTAAAAATAAAGTAAATACTAAATTGTTATTATTCGATTTTTGTGATTTTCGCTTTCCACAAACCTTGAATTTTCTTTTGTTTAAATTATTAAAACTATTACTATATATAACTGAAAACTAATTTTACACGACTGATAGGTACTTTTCTGCTGTACTATAAACTAAACTAAATTTGCTGCACTGTGTTAATCATGTAATATTTTTAAACTTATTTGTTTAAAAAAATAAATATTAAATAAAAAATAAAAACTTATCAACAAGTTGTATATCCTCCTGCATTGTTTAAGATTGTTTTTCAATGTCCTGGCAGTTTTTCGGTTCAACACTTAATGAAATCCATTAGTTTGGACGTGAATAAAGGTCCCCGAGGCGGTTAATACCAATTGTCAATGTGTTTATGTGATTGATGATTTCAATTGAAGTGCAACTGACGGTACTTCAATCAACCCGTCAATATTTTCGCCCTAGTTGCTTTGTGGACTTCTGCAGAAACAGTAGCTGCAGTGTGCGAATACAATGATTATCTTTTGGTTTTACTTTCCATAACACCGGACAATCGCAGTATAGTGCAATTATAAATAAAACAAAATCTCGTTCTGAGGTGAAATTGATTTCCAAAGGCCTCGATAGATCCGCCATGTTTGGTACCTGGCGAGCAATGAATGAACGGTTTTCAATTGCACAGCGAAACGATCATTCCGCTGCATCAATGGCGCTTGTCAATGGGATCAATCAAAATAATCATCATTCTCCGTCAATGAAGAGTCACAATTCATCGGTTGAATACTTAAAGTTCGATTCACATCTACCAGGACCATGCAGTGCAGACATGGCAAAATTAGTTACTTACATTTTCTATGAACACATTCACATACAGTGTAATGCGAATTCTTCCTTTCTGTGCCGTGCCTGTCACTGTACGTGTCTGCACTGCACGGTGCCGGTAGAGGTGAAAACACCTTAATTGTTTTAACAGCAGAATTAGTTAAATTTTTCTCAACTTTTTTGATAGTTTGGTGACAATTTTATGTATCTGCATCCTTACTTTTGACTAAATCATAAAAATCGGGTACTTTTTTAGATGGTAAAATGATTAAATTATAACAATTCCTTCCAAACATATAATAATGTGATTTTTTTAAAACCACGTGCTTTACATTGGTACTACTCAGTAACCAATGTAAATAAGAAGTCAGCCGACGAATTGTCAATTGCTACGATTACCTCAGTAAACGATCAGTTTATTAGCAATAATCAATTGAATGAATGACATAAGTTCACGCAACCATTCGCAGTTAATAATAATAAATGGTTTTTTTTTATAGCGCCGTTTAGTGACTAAAATCACCTCAAGGGCGCTTGACATTTTGTTAAAGTTTGTAGCTCCGTTTAAAAGGATATGTTTTTAGATTCTTTTGAAGAATGTAGACCCAGCACATTAAAAGCTTTGTCCCCAATTTTTGCAACATTTGTACGAGAGGTTTCAACTAGTCTTTTTTTTTATATGAATACCGCACAAGAGTCCCAACTGCTCCCAACCGTCTGGAGCCAGTGAGACTATGGCATTCCCAATTGGGGAATGTTGTGAGACTGAAGGTATCGGGGAGGGGAAAGAGAAGGGGAAGAGGAAGGTGGGGAAATACCTGGCTATTCAGATCTGGTCACCAAACACGGCTAAAAGCCATTTCAAGCAACATTTTAATTCTGAATGGTGGTCTTTCACCAGGGTGATACTGAGAGTATCTTCCACTCTGGAACGTGCGCAAATATACTGTATATATTTTAAAATTAATTAATTGTAAAACAGCACAAATCAATTAAATAAAATTTACTTGTTCACGCCGGATTTTGAACCCGCGACCTTCGGATTCATAGTCGAGAGCCTTACCCCTCGACCATGGAGGCCGTC
This sequence comes from Halesus radiatus, assembly GCA_022606495.2. Taxonomy (NCBI): domain Eukaryota; kingdom Metazoa; phylum Arthropoda; class Insecta; order Trichoptera; family Limnephilidae; genus Halesus; species Halesus radiatus. The sequence continues at coordinate 18,160 of JAHDVE020007015.1, read as the reverse complement.
AAAATCGTCTGTTGAATGCATCAGACTTGGCCGACCTGAGCGTGAGTTGTCGCTGAGTAAGATTGTCCCTCACACAGAGATCAGTAAGTATGATGATGCCAGCCCATTCACTGCCTGGTACTCGTACACCATAAGACAAATTTTAAACTGAACTCTTTCTGTGACAATTAATATATATATGTTTTTTTTTAAAGTGAGTGCCGCACTAGAGTCTCAACGCCAGTGAGGCTATGGCATCCCCAATTGGGGTATGTTGTGATGCTGAAGGTAGTGGGGAGGGGAAGGAGATAGGGAAGAGGAAAGTGAAGAGGAAAGTACCTGGATATTCAGATCTGGTCACTGGTCATCTGGTGCCTAAAGCCATTTCAAACAGTTTTTCGATTCTGAATGGTGGCCTTTCACCAAGGAGATACTGAAAGTATCTGCCATTCTGGAACATGCTGCAAATATCCTATATATTATTTTAATTAAATAACTTGTAAAATAACACAAAATTTAATAAATAAATTTTACTTGTCATGCCGGGATTTGAACCCGCGACCTCCGGATTCATAACCGAGGATCGTAACCACTCAACCATGAACGTCGTTTCCGAAGCGCTTTAGTCGTCAAGACAATTTGCGTTCTTTTCGAAGGAGATTCTTTAGAGATTGTTAGAACATTTGAATATCTGATGGAACAAGATCAGGAGAATAAAGCAGGTATTGAATAACCCCACAATCGAGCTTGAAAAGCCGCTTTTGTAATGTTAGCAGTATAATGGGATTTCTCCCCCCGTAAATCGTACAAATGGTTCTATCAGCCTCTGATGTTATCTGACAAAGCGTCGGTAGACAATGATAGAGGATATAATATTATTGATAAGTTTTGTGTTTTATTTATTTAAATTTTAATTTACCTATGCATTTAACTAAAGTCTACATGCAAATTAATATTAATTAAGTACTATTTTATAGCAAAAGCTACTGATAAAAGTGCCACATTTGTATGGAAACATGTAAATTAGTAAATAGGTACTCATAATAAAGAATAAATATCATGTAATGTTATGATTTCTGTCATAATTAATCAGTGTTTTATAGTTTTATTAGGTATGCATGTGTTTTTTTATCATAAATAATCATATGTTTTAATTATTTATTTGTTTTCATGTTTTTTCATGTTTACATGATAAAATGTATGTGTTATTTATACTTTCATAAATAAATAAAATACTTTATTGGCGCAATAATTATATACCTTCTTCTGGTACCCTCTCCTACCAGAGGTTAGCATTCATCATGGAAACCTATCCTACCAGAGGTTGGCTTTCATCATGGAAACCTTTCCTACCAGAGGTTGGCTTTCATCATGGAAACCTTTCCTACCAGAGGTTGGCTTTCATCATGGAAACCTCAACCATATAGGCTGCAACCTGGTAGAACTACACTCATTCTCTTTTTTGTTTTTAAGAAATGCATTGCACACGCGTTACGGATAACCTGACAATATTTGAAAATATCTTATTGTAAGCGGAAGATGTTGCTTGTGCATTGATAGAGGATTGAATCACCAGAGGAATTGAACTCAACTCCTGGGTGGGAACCCGACGGCGGGTTTATTCCGCCGCTGGTTGACAGTTAAGTCACATTTTCCGCTTATTATTTTGGAGGTAGGAAGAATTCGAATACATATTGTCAGGTCACAAATTATGTAACTAAAACGCATGAGGTCAAAGGGCCGTCATGCATACTTATTAATATTAACAGGCTTTCCAAAATTCTGGAATAATTTATTGTGAATATATATATTTTTTTTTATAAACAATAATTATTAGCCTGAAACACTCATCCAAATTGAAAAAAACCTTTCCGAGCAAAGATAAATGTCGCCGACAGGACTCGAACCTGCACCCTTCTGATGTCCGGTCAGATGCTCTACCGTTGAGCTACTCGGCTTATCGCAAACCCGCCAAGTTAATCAATATATACTAGTGTTTCATTCAATAATTACTGTTTTTTATTATATTTTCACCTGTAACCAACCAACTTTATTAGTATGAGAAAGGCTTGTAACGGCTAAATCCCTCAAATAGATGGCGTCGAGACAAATTATGTCTACATTTTATTGGTGAAAATTGCTTTGACTTGATTAACTTGGCGTCGTACAAGCCCCCACAAGAATGGCTACCGGCAGGAGAATAACCCGCTCGCAGGCTGCGAAAGGCTCCCAAGGAGGGAAAAAAGCCGGTGATAGTTCTTCGGCAGATAATTCTGACACATCTACCCTCGCTGCATCTACTTCTGCCGTGTCTATCGACATTGCATCTACTTCTGCTACGTCTTCCTCCGCCCTACCCAGCAGGGACCCACCGCCCTCGTCCGATGAAACTATAGTAGATGTAACACCTCTGGATCAAACTTCGGGGAGTCAACCTTGGACATTGATCAACAGGAAAAGGCGCCCTATCGCCATACGAGGCAGCCAAAGGAATCGAGATGAAGTGAAATTCTTTCACCTTTACCCTCTGCATCCTGATACTTCGCTAGATGATATGACGTCATACCTTAAAACAATACCAACTGTAAGTACCTCCTCATTCAAGGTATCTAAAATTAAAACGAAGGGAGAATATGCATCATTTAAAATCGGTGTGCCCGGGTCAGCAGTGGCAGACTTGCTGCAATCAAAACTCTGGCCAAAGCACACATTCTTGAAAGAATGGGTCAACAAGGTCAAAGCTCCAAGGCTACCCAATATTAAACCAAGTTGACGCCGTAATACTCTACATTTCTTTTACCGAAATGTTAGAGGACTGAAAACTAAATGTTCTTTATTTTCCTCTAATGTTTTGGTAAATAATTTCGATGTAATAGGACTCACTGAGACTTGGCTGAACTCCAGTGTGTTCAACCCAGAGTTATTCGATGGCAGTTTCCATGTGTTCAGAAAAGACAGAGACAATGGTATTGGCCACAGACAAGGCGGCGGTTGCCTTTTGGCTGTTAAAAGCAAACTTAAGGCTGAACGCATACCTGCTCTGGAGGCTGGCATCGAAGACTTATGGGTAAAAATAACTTAGAATGTTTTTGTTACTTTTACATGTGTAGTATATTTTCCACCAGCATCAAATTTAGAAATATTTCAACTTTTTTTAACAAAATACATGAAAACGTCGATCTTATCGGAACAAGGAATGTTATTATTTTGGGAGATTTCAACATATATTCCGCGCGCAGTAGCAAAGATGTTGAAAATGACCTTAACTTCTTATGCGAAGTATTCGGGCTCTCCCAGAATAACGATATTCTTAATTCCGAGTCCAGGATATTAGACCTTGTTTTGTGTAACATGACATTAAATGTTATACACAGTGATTCTCCTCTCGTACATGAAGACAAATATCACCCTGCATTAGAGTTCCGGTATTCCTGCAAAAGTTCTCCGAAGGCTACCAAAGTTCCCCAACATGATGATGGCACTTTGCGTGGATGGATCTTTGGTAGGGGTGATTTTGACAAACTTTACCATATGATGAGTCAATTGAAATGGCAAGAGCTTTGTAACTTTGATACCGTTAATGAGGCGCTGCACCATTTTTATTTTTGTATATATAATATATTTGACGCTTGCTTTCCTAGGAAACCTCCCAACAGAGGTGGACGTAGATATCCGAAGTGGTTCTCTAGAGATACCATCGCGAGCATCGAGGTGAAGCATGCTCACCATAAAAAATGGAAAGCCACTGGTGACCGACGTGAGTATGAAATGTTCAGTAAACTCAGAACAGTTGTGAGACGAAATGTTCATATAGCATTTCGTACATATGTTAAATCTATTGAGTGATATCAAGCATGATTCTAAGTCATTTTGGGACTACGTCAAATCACTACGTAAGGACGGTGGTATAACGGACACCATGATGCATGGTGATCGAGAAGTTAGAGGAGCGGATGTAGCCAATGCGTTTGCGACACATTTTCAATCCGTGTATAGTAATGAGCCTCCATTACTAAATCCCAATACTGCTGCCAAGATGAATGTGAAGGGAGCCCAGAACATTGATATACGTCATATAGACGAATCAGATGTAAAATCTTCCATTACAAAAATGAAACATACACATTCTCTTGGTCCTGATTTTTTACCAGTCTTTTTTCTGAAAGGATGTGTTGATTTTTTAAAGCTGCCCCTAAGCTTCATATTCAACCTCTCTCAACTGGTATATTTCCTGATTCCTGGAAAGTCTCAAAAATTTGTCCTATCTTCAAAAGCGGGTCAAAGACATTTGTGGAAAATTTCAGACCGGTGGCTATTCTCTCTGCCCCGGCAAAGCTGTTCGAGTCAATACTCCACAAACACATGCTGTCGCAAGTAGAGCCATTTATAATATCGGAACAGCATGGGTTTAGAAAGGGCCGATCAACAGACACGAACCTATTGGTACTCACAGATTATGTATCAAAATCCTTAGATAAAGGCTACCAAGTTGATTGCTCATACAATGATTTTTCGAAGGCTTTTGATACTGTAAATCATGACATCTTATTAAATAAACTGTCAATGATAGGTTTTTTCTTTACGGTTTCTAATATTCTTTGCCAGCTATTTTACTGGAAGAAAACAATTTGTATCGCATGGAATATTTTTGTCTAAATTATTTCCTGTGCTCTCTGGAGTTCCTCAGGGCTCTAATTTAGGCCCCCTCCTCTTTTCTATTTTTATTAACGATATCGCAGAGAGCATTCTGCATTCCAGGTTTCTTCTTTTCGCTGATGACCTAAAACTGTTCTTAGAAATATTAACTTTAGAAGACTGCAATCGACTCCAATCGGATATTGATAGAATCATTGATTGGAGTAAGAGAAATCAGATTGAGTTCAATATTTCTAAATGTTTCATTCTTTCTTTCACAAGGGCGTGTCATACTTGGTTTTACCGGTATAATATGAACGCCCGAAGTTTAAAACGTGTCTCCACTATGAAAGATCTTGGTATCGTGTTTGATAGTAGGCTGACATTTCATGCTCATATTGAAGTCGCCTGTAGTACTTCATTAAAAATGCTGGGTTTCGTCCTACGTACTTCAAGGAATTTTAAAGACACTCGGGTTCTCATAATTTTATATAACTCGCTAGTAAGGAGTAGGCTTGAGAGTGGGTCGGTGGTTTGGAGCCCACATCAGGTGAAGTATTCCCTCATGTTGGAAAGAGTTCAGAAGAAATTTTTAAGATTTCTTTATTTGAGGGAATATGGCTACTACCCGTGGCTCTATCCTACCGACTTTCTCCTAGGTATGCTCGGAATGAACCATCTGCGGGTCAGAAGGGATGTACACATTGTGACACATTTCTTCAGACTGATTCGCGGATGGTTCGAAAATTCGGCTGTCATGGAGAACATTCATTTCTATGTTCCCGATGGTTATCTCCGTCACCGACAGCATAGACTGTTTTATCTCCCGGCCTGCAGGACCAACTTGCCAATGGTCATGCCGGTGGGGAGGGCAATCTTGCTGTTAAATAGAATCACTTCGGATATCGACATATTTAGCATCAATGAAGTTGAATTTAAACGTAAAGCTTTGTTGCTACTTGTATAATGCCAGTATGCCTTGTATACAATTTACTGAGATTATGTATGTCTAACTTATTTTTTGTTTTAATTTTTATTATTTTTATAAGTAATTATTTTGGATGTTGTACATCCTATATCATCTTTAAAAATGCCTTAAAATGTAAATTTTGTAAAATTTTTAAAAAGAATAAACAGTTGAATTGAATTGAAACGGTAGAGCATCTGACCGGACATCAGAAGGGTGCAGGTTCGAGTCCTGTCGGCGACATTTATCTTTGCTCGGAAAGGTTTTTATCAATTTGGATGAGTGTTTCAGGCTAATAATTATTGTTTATAAAAATAATTGTTACCCTTTGCGCTATGCACAAAAATCTTGTCTTAAGTTTATAAGAACTTTAGTTTATCAATTAATATATATTTTTTTTATAAACAATAATTATTAGCCTGAAAACACTCATCCAAATTGAAAAAACCTTCCGAGCAAAGATAAATGTCGCCGGCAGGACTGTTTTCAGGCTAATAATTATTGTTTGTAAAAATAATTGTTACCCTTTGCGCTATGCACAAAAATCTTGTCTTAAAAAACTTTAGTTTATCAATTAATATATATTTTTTTATTTATGTGAATGCCGCACAAGAGGCCCAACTGTCGGAGTCAGTGGGACAATAACATCCCTAATTTGGGGGTATGTTGTGAGGCCGAAGGAAGTGAGGAGGGGGGGGAAATGGGAAAGAGGTACCCGACTAACCAGATCTACTCACAAAACACAACTAATGCCATTTCAAGCAAGCAACGTTTCAATTCTGAATGGTGGTCTTTTTCCAGGGCGATACTGAGAGTATCTACCAATCTGCAATGAGTTGTGAATAGACTATTTATTATTTTAATTAAATTACATATAATTCATATAATAAATTAATTAAATTTTGCTCGCCGGGTTTTGAACCTGTGAACTCTAGGTTCGGAGTCAAGAGGCATACCGCTCACCCATAGAGGTCGTCAAATCCAAAAAGAATCCGACTGCCTTATTTACTTTCGTCCAATTAAAAAGGGAACTAATACAGAGCCTTGTGGAATACCTCTCCAAAGAGTAATGGGCACTTAACACAATGCTTATTTCCATACCGATCAACATATTATCTACTTAGTATCAAAAAATGGCAACACCTTTAACGTAACCATAGATCATATCGCGGGGTTATTACACTAATTACTACAATTAGGCAACTCCGAATCAGCATTTTCGAGTTAAGCTTGTTACACACGAGGAAGAAAATGTAAAAATATTTGTGGGCCTGTACATTAAAGATTTTATAGGTGGGCCATAAGTTTTTGCACTTATGAAAACTCAATAAAAAGGAAACTACAAGTCGTATGAAAATGAATGTTTATTTTTATAAAAGTAGACAAATATAAATTTTATTTCTTAAAAATAATTTTGTTTAAATATTCACCATCTCGTCATTCTCTGGCATTCCTTGAATCTGGCACTAAGATTTTTATAAACTCACATAGTGCACGGGATATCAGCAATCTCTTGAAGAATATTCATCGTTGGGGTATTGTGGCTGGTTTATTCATGTAAACCTGACTTTTGAGATGACTCCTAAAAAAATCAGGGAGTGTCAAGTCTGGACTGCATGGGAGGGGAATGGGCGGTTTGGGTTGTCACCTCTTCTTGAAATCATTTTTTCAGTGCTGTAACTTTGGTAGGAGATATTCTTTCAACATCTTAACATATTCTGCAGAATTAACATTGACAGATTTGCCGCGTGAGTCTTCAAAGAAGTATTGTCCGATTATTTGTACAGACTCGAACTTGCGGGACACTTTCCATCGCTCCTTCTTTTCCGTGGCCGTGCATTGATAACTCTATGGTGGCTGTCCTATTTTTTCTCACTTAGTGTTGAACCGGTCACCTCGAATTTGTTGATCCATGTTTTAATTAAATTAACACTGGGACACTGCTTTATACTATGTAATCGATAATGAACAAGAAACAGGCGACGAACAATCACGTAGGAATCGTTATTTTTGTAAAACTGTTACACAGATAGGCCACGCCCATAAATATTATGATATTATATTCCTTGTGTGTGACATCCTTTACACACAAAAAACTTACCTTTATTTCCTCGCCCATATATTCAACAAATACATAATATGTGTCTGTGGACGAAAATAGGTGTCAAAATAGAGCAATTGAAAATAGGACTGTAATATAATAAATATACATATATATACTCGTAAATACGTTTCTATTAAAAAATATAAAATATGTAATAGAAAAATCTTAAAGAAAATCAGGAATATTACAAGTTATTAGAAATGGAAATCAATTTAAAACAACTTTATCAAGCCATAAAAAATTACAATAACCCCCCCCCCCCCCACACCCCATTGAAATGCGCTGTATTAATGACCAATCAGAATAAATAAATTAAATTAAACTCCTCTTCAAAAAAACTTACGTACGTAAATATTCCATACAAAACATTTTATAAATAGAAGCAAATTAAATATTATGTAGCTACCAAATTAAGAATCGTAGGTCCATTATCAGACATAGGAACTCCTTGTTTCTGATAAGGTATACACGATCAAGTGAAATATTACGTAAAATACTTGTAATGCAACTTATAAGAAATATGGTTAATTTTTCTATAAAGCCATTTAATAACAAAAATCTCTTCAAGGACGCTTTACATCTTGTTAAAGTCTGTAGCCCCTTTTAAATAGATATGTTTTTAAATTTTTCTTAAAGTTTTCGAAATTGCTTTCTGACCTCATACCAAATGAAAGGTCATTCCAAGAATGTGGACCCAGTACATTGAAAGCTCTGCCTCCAAACTTGGCAGCATATGTATGAGATATTAATAAGTAAATAATAATAGGTAGGTAAAAAAGTGCAAAGTTAATAATGATAAGTAAATAGTAATAAGTAATTAATAATAAGTAAATAATAATAAGAAGTAAGTAGTAATAAGTAAGTAATAATAAGTAAATAGTAATAAGTAAGTAATAATAAGTTAATATTAAAAAGTAAGTAATAATAAGTAAATGATAATAAGTAAATAGTAATAAGTAAGTAATATCGAGCATACATAAGGTTTCAACATGGATTACAACATAAAGGATAACATGGATAAAGCGAAATCACCACTCTCAGCTAACATAGAGTTTCTTACCATTTTTTTTTCAAATAAATTAAGCGTAACTATAGTTTTAATGTTGTCACTAAACCTATTATATGGCAAATGAGGTTTACAAGCAAACTTCATTTGTTCAAATAATGTTCTCTTATTTGTCAGGTGATTATTAGAGAAGTGTTTTGGTGTTGCGCACTTGTTGTCACCTTATATGGCAGTATCAATGTTGTTAAAAAATTTACAGAGAACCTGTATTATGTACAATTGCCTTACTGTCATAATTTTACTTTCACTGTATAATAAATGTGATGAATATATTTGTATTGTTTTAGTAGTATAATAATAATAATAATAATTTTTTGTTTTCTTTTTTTATAACAAATAAAAAATAATGATATTCTCACTGGGATTTCTCGTGCTGAGGATTTCATTCACAAAATATGAAATTAAATTATATTAAGTTTTTAATTATTTTATTGAAGTTTAAAAACCTCATTGTAATATTTAATCATTGAAGAAGATGATATTAACATAACCTAAATGAAACATGAAACCGAAAAAAACATCAGAAAATAAAAATATATCAGTCGCACCTGGGACTCGAACCCAGGACCTCTGTCTTTCCGGGGCAACCGCTTTACCAACTTAGATAATGAGACCTGTTCAATTTATGTCATCTTCATCGATATCATATTTCAAATTCAAGACTTTGTCAATAACGTCCTCTATTTTTTAATCCCATCATGCACAAAGGGGGACGGCGAAGATATTCGAGCAGCTGTCAACTTGTATCGACAAAAATTGTTTGGAATTAACTTTTTAGCGGTCGTCATTAGTCGATTCGCTTCAGGCTGCGATGGTCTGAAATGTAACCGATCTCCAAATCCTCAGGTTAGAATAACCAATAGTTACAATTCGGATATTTTAGCTTACAACAAATAATTCACTGGTGATCCAAGAAGACAATTCTCCTTCAATGTGAATTAGTGATGGGCGAAGCGGCTCGGTTTAGTGAGTCGGATCACTAAATCAGCTCTTTGTAGTGTACGGGTTTGGTGATCCGGCTCGTTTGAATGACGGTTCGCGTCCCCCCGCACCATGCTCTCTCTCGCTCCCTCGGCCTTCCTAAAGACGTCCTTAAGACGCTCTTACACGATACCTTTTTCATCCGGTTTTCATGTGGATTGTCTTTACAGATTTAGTGATCCACTAAACCGAGCCGCTTCGCCCACCACTAATGTGAATGTATAGAAATAAGCCATGGATGGAAAAAGAGTTAGGAAAAGCTGAACAAATGTATTTGACAATAAATGTTTTAAACTCTTCTGGTGTTTGTGTATTTTATACACATGACGTCATTTAATTTTTTTTATTTGTTTAATAGGTTTATACCTAAGGTCATCTAGGCATAGAGTGTTTGTGAATACCACGCAAGAGTCCCAAACCGAGGTGTTTTTGTTACCTCCGTCTCAAAATGATGTCTCCTATAAAATTAACACGCTGAAATTTAAAAAAAATCGACAATTTATTAGTCGCTACTTTTGTCGAATTTGAACGCCTTTATTTGTTCACCCTCTGTGTGCACGTGTCTCCGTCAATACGCAGTTCCAGCAATTCTTCCACAGTTTGCTTAGATAAAGTTCAAATTCAAAAACTCCATTATGTGAACAGAAGGTGTCGGTAAACACGGCCCACGGACCAGATGATGTCTCGTGTCTAAAACAACCAACACAACCACAATAAATTTGTTTTATTTTCACAAGTAAATAAAGTTTAGGTTTTCACGAAAACTTCGTTTACTTGTATTTTACTTATTGTTATATACCGTTATTGGACGGTTAGTTCTTTGTTATTTTTTTATATTAACTTAATTTGCTGAGTACAATATAAAAATAAACTTACCTTAGCACTTCTAAAAAATTATATGGATATATATATATTATTTCCGAAACCAATTAAACCCACTTTATTTGGTTAAGTAGTTAACAAAGAGAAGTTTAAGAAATGTCTCTTGTGAGGCGACACGGATACAAATAATACAACGTACTTCAAAATGCACATAAAAACAACCTACCATTGTCAGATTTAGGATACATAAGCGCCAACATACTAAATTAATAATGTTTTTTAGGTACAACTATAAAATATATGTTCAAATACCTTCATCTTATTATAAAACTTTTTTGAAAGATATTATTATATAACGCAAAAATAAAAAAATAAAAAAATCCTGTTAAAAATTCTTTTGTATTTTTGTCCGTGGTAATTAAATCTGACAACGATTTATTTACATATTTCAATTTTTTTTATTTATTTTAGAAACAAACAGTGTATGTGTGTGAGGGTGTGGGTGTGTGTGTGGGACAAAGATTATTAAATATTTGAAGAACACGGGAAATTGGTGAATTTGATGAAGCGTTTGTTTTGTTGTTCAATGTGTAAAATAGTTTGGTGTGGCGAGTACGTTTCGATGGAATGTCAAGGTTAATTTGAGATATGAATTCAGGGCAGTCTATTACATTTTTTAAGATTTTATACAGGAATATCGTGTCAGCTACCGTTCGCCGTAGTTTCAGAGATTGGAGTGCACAGTGATGATTATTGTTGTATATGAACTGGAGAAACTTTGTGAATTTATTCTGTATTCGTTCTACACTATTGACACATAACATGTATTTGGGATTCCAGACAGGCGATGTATATTCCAGTGTACCTCTGACTAGTGAAAAATAAAGCATTATTAGCTTACACGGGATTTTAAATGACTTACTTAATCATAGTACAAATCGAAGCATTTTAAATGACCTATCAGTGATTGATTCGATGTGAGTTTTAAATGTAATTTTACTGTCTAGATATTCCTCTAGATCTTTACATTCATTTTTTGAGATGACAGATTCATTGTGGAGTAAATTGGGTAACTTAATTTTATGCTTGTTTCTAGTAAATGACATAATGTGGCATTTAGAAACATTGAGATCTAGGCAGTTAGCTTCGCAATAATTGCAGAGCCTGTCTAAGTCACTTTGTAACGCTTCACAGTCGGATAGAGTGTGAATCATTTTTAAAATTTTCATACCGTCTGCATACAACACAAATTCAGAATTATGGAAACATAAGCCAATATCGTTATGTAAATATTGAACAAAAGCGGGCCGAGATGAGAACCCTGGAGAACACCCGACATTACGTTGGTAGACTATGAGAAAATGCCATTAATTAAAATAACTTGATTACTGTTACTAATATATGACTTTGTCTATCTGAGCAGATCCCCATGTATTACAAGTCGAGAGAGCTTATTTAGAAGAATTGAATGAATTACGTGGTCGAAGGCCTTTGCGAAGTCTGTGTAGATAGCATCGACCTGCTCCCTTTTGTCCATTTTGGTGTGTAGGTAATTGACAAAAAGGGCCAGGTTTGATGTTGTAAACCGATTTTTTATAAATTAATGTTGAATCTCTATAATTATTGTCAATATAGTCAGGCATAATTGATCATAAACAATTTTTTCAAGAACTTATGCGTGCATAAACCGGCTTTTGAAATATTACTACTTCCCCTCTGTTGCGGCTTACCATAATATTTAACCACTTTTATTGCATAGCATCGACACCATTATTTTTTTCGTTTTTAATTTTTAAATAAAGGTAAACCGTAAAAGAGTCCAAACTACATGGAGCCTGTGCCGGGACGTACTGTGGGGCTTAAAGAAGTAGGAAGGGGGATAAGAGGAACAGAGGAAGTTTGGAAGGTACCTCGTTATTCAAATCTTGTTACTATGACGGTTATGCCATTTCAAGCAACGGTTCGATTGTAAATAATTGTTTTTCAGCAGGGCTATACTGAGAGTATTTCTTTAGAACAATGTGCACATATACGTACCAAATTGGTATACGTGTATGGTTATCACTGCTCCGGGAACCATTATTTGGATAACCAACACCTCCGCCATAGGTCACCCTAAGTGATTCGCTACGTTTGGTGACTTAGCAGGGGTGTCCGGAATAATGAGGTGAGGTTTGTCCAGATCTTGGCAGAAGACCCGTTGACCTCTCCAGCTGGATTCTCTCGACCCATCTATCGCCTTGCATCATCTTGCACCGCAGTGTGAGGGATGGATTAATATGTCCGTCACTCCTGGACACACTAATCCTCAGATTCCTACTCACCATTCATACATTTTCCTTCCCATACATACCCTCTCACAGTAACCCCAAAGATGACTCTGAGGGAAATTATTTTCATTAGGGCCTCTTGTGTGGAGTTTATGTTAAAAAAGTATTTTCATAAAACATGTAAATGAACAGTTTTGCTTTACAGAATTACTATTGATTTAACTTATGTACACTTTTATACGATACTATTTTTGCCTCTAATAAATAAATGAACGGTTAACTAATATTTACTCAATTGTTGAGCGTAGAAATAACCCATTACATCCGCGTGAGTTATTTCTGTCAGACTCAAGGTACCAAAAATAAAAGAAAAATTCACGAGCAAGAAAACTTCATTTATTTATTCTTAAATAAAAAAATAAAATAAAAAACACCACCGAATTCAGATGCAATGGCCCAACATGCTGACACCACCGAATTCAGATGCAATACCCCAACATGCTGACACCACCGAATTCAGATGAAATGACCCAACATGCTGACACCACCGAATTCAGATACAATGGCCCAACATGCTGACACCACCGAATTAGGGATTCAATGGCCCTACATGCTGACACTAACGAATTCAGATACAATGACCCAACATGCTAACACTACCGAATTCAGATGCAATGACCCAACATGCTGACACCACCGATTTCAGATGCAATGGCCCTACATGCTGACACTATCGAATTTAGGAGTAATGACTTAGTTCAGAGGTTCCCATCGTTATTTGTCTCACACCCCCCCCCCCCCCCTCCTCCGTTTCTTCATATGTGACAATGTGATGAAATCTAAATATATACACTATAACCGAATGATAATAACTCTCATCTCCACGTTTGACTCTATACCCCGACATGATCATTTCATGACCCCTGTTCTCCATTATGATAGCTTTTTGATCTTATATATGTTTATATGGTTATTTTATATATTATATTATGTAGTACATTATTGTTCAGATGATATTAGGTCCCGAGAAATCTGGTTAGGTGTTATAAAACCGTAAGAAAATGGAAAAAAAACTATTAATCTGACTATAAATCAATAAAATAATTGAACAGTTCATTTCAACCTACAACAAATTTGAATTACTAAATATTAAAAAATATTTTTGTTGCCCTCGCTCCTTGGATCTCTCCGCCCCTGTTGGAAACCTATGGCTTAGATGATAACGCAAAAAAAAAACTATTGATAACACATTCCACACAGCAACATACACTTACTAGTGAATCACGACATATCGTGAAATATCCACAGACCTATTAAAATGTATTCTACTAGCTTACATCACGGCGAGGTGTATGGTTCAATGATAAGAAGGTAATTAAAAGTATTACTTTATATACGTTAGGGTAGAAAATGTAGAGATTAGACTACTCGTCTTCATTTTAAAACTACATTTAATATATTGTTATATTTCGTTTTTTTTTTTATCACAGAGCTTGTGAAGGGTTAATATTACAGCTAAAATAGATTTTGAAAACTCTTTGTCATTGTTGTTGAAAAAAATCATTCTTACCAAGAGTGCCAGAGGAAATAGTTATGGGAGATATTCGGAGTGTTGTCATGTTATGGGGCCTTGGTTGGGTGATTTGCTTATATGTGATGGTAAGGGACAAGTGCCTATTTTATAAATATTTGTTTGTGTAGAGGGAAACAGCCTTTGGTAAACCGGCCTGTCCTACGTTTTTTGCATTACGTGAGTTTTACCCTGTACCCGCTGCGCTACAATCCAATCCACGTTAAATTTTTCATTGAAACATTCATTATATCATGTTGCAAAATTTTAGTTTTTTAGTAATTTTTAATAATTTCTATGGGTTTTCAACTTAACTCCCACTGGCCAGATTCGTATCTCACATTAGATTCCCGATACCATCCCTTCCGGAGGGACGGAAAAAAAAAGAAATTATTTGTGTAATGCCCTTCATCGTGGAACAGCAAAATTGTTACAAAATTCGTCTAGAAACCTAATTTATTTTTAAAACTCCAATAAAAAGTAAAGAAACGATAGTCTAAACTTTCTAGAAATACTTTCAATCAGGGCATTGCTTTGAAATCAAAAGTAAAAAAACCTTTCTTTCGAAAACATAATATAATTTCTGGGTAGAATTGAATACGTATCTCTGTATTTAACAATGTATGGCCTAAATATGGCCTAGTAGGATTACCAGTCATGGTCGTAATGGGTAATTATAATAATATATACCGATGTGTTTAACAGTGTATGGCCTAGATATGGCCTAGTAGGACTACCAGCCATGGTTGTGGTAGGTAATTTTAATAATATGTACCTCGGTATTTAACAGTGTATGGCATAGATATGGCCTAGCAGGACTACCGGCCATGGTCGTAGTTGGTAATAACAATAATATATACCACTGTATTTAACACTATATGGCCTAGCAGGACTACCAGCCATGATCGTAGTGGGTAATACTAATACATACCTCTGTATTTAATAATGTATGGCCTATAGATATGGCCTAGCAGGACTACCAGCCATGAACGTAGTGGGTAATACTAATACATACCTCTGTATTTAATAATGTATGGCCTATAGATATGTCCCAGTAGGGCTATTAACCATGGTCGTAGTTGGTAATTGTAAAATATTATTATTAGATACTAATACTAATATTATTTGCAGTTCAAATGTGAATCATTAAACATTTTTTCTATTCAAGCAATCCCAAGCAACGATTCAAACAACACCCACCTGCTGTACCTGTCCATACACAGTTCCTAATGTAACGGTAGAAGGCAGGGAACAAATATTCAGGTAAGTTCCTCATTTATTCCGTATTGCTGTTTAGGCCTATGTTATACTTATTCAAGTTTTTGAATGGTGGTCTTTTACCAGGGCGATACTGAGGGTATATAACACTCTGGAACTTTTGATTTGAGGTTGAGATATTTGTGAAATTAAAAGTGGGTGTCCTATTCTCAGGAGATCTTGTTACATCAAATTTTCTCCTTTTCCGCTCTCTATCTAACAATTCTGCATCCTTTAAAAATGAGTCTATATTTCAAAACTAGTTTGACGACTTCTCCCCCTCCAAACTACAAGATTTATTTATTATATTTTATACGCCCTATAAGGGATGTAATATATATTGTTAATTTCAATAATCACACAGGTGCAAAACACACCACAATAGGTGCATAGATAAAATAGATAGCTTTCACGAAATACAATAACTAAATATTTAATTTGACTAACGAACAAACTCAGCAATAACGTAGTGTAGGTACCATTCCAAATAATTATCAACAGAGGCTAATTTACAAAACATACCTCACATTCACTGATACTTATACTCATATTGACAAAGTTACACTAAAAACTGTATATTATGCTCTTGTTCAATCTCTTCTTTCATATAATGTTGTATGTTGGGGTTCATGTTACAAGACTACCCCAGAGCCCTTAAATGTTGCTCAAAAATTAATTTTGAAAATAATGTACAAGAAATGTTTTTTATATCCATCACACCGATTATACAGTGAAAGTAAAATTATGACAGTAAGGCAATTAATTGTACATAATACAAGCTCTGTGTAAATTTTTTAACAATATTGATACTGCTATAAGGTCACAACAAGTGCGCAATACTAGAATGGGTTCTTCTCTAATGTATCAGCCGGGAAATAACAGAACATCATTTGGACAAAGGAGTTTTTCTTGTAAAGCTCCTTTGTTAAATAATAGGCTTAGTGACAACATTAAAACTATAGATACTCAAAATTTATTTAAAAAAATGATCAAATAGTCTATGTTAGCTGAGAGTGGTGATTTCGCTTTATCCATGTTATCCCTTGTGTTGTAATCAATGTTGAAACCTTATGTACTTATTACTATATACCTATTAATATTTACTTAATATTTAATGTGTATTATTATATGCTTATTAATACATATTTACTTATTATTATTATTTAATAATTATAATCTAAAATTTAGTTTTTATTGTTTATCTACTACTAATATTTACTATTATTTACTTATTAATATTTACTACTCTTTATTCATGTATTATTATTTACTTATTAGTATTTACTGATCATTATTAAATTGTAAAGCCGCTCATCTCAACACAGGCCTGTCCTAGGGAGATGAGTGGCTAATGTTTTTGTTGTCATATTTAAATTTAATGAAATTAAATAAATAAAATAAAAAAATATCACAAATACATATCTTAATAATTGTTGGGGATGTATACAATAATTGGATGTTTGTATTTGTATTACGAGCGGTTGAACATATCTACTATGTCTGAAAAAGTATTACCTTCTGCGTGTAGTCTAGGTACTAGATAGGTAGGATTTCTTCAAGAGGAGAAATGAAAACCTGCTAGAACGTTGGTAGTTAATCATAACCATGTTCTGGAGAATACAACTCTTGATTACTTGTATTTGATCGTAATTTTTTGTTTGTTTGTAGACGGGCAGTGTTGGACACTGCCGCAGTTATTCTCGTGAAAACGTTAATCGTTTATACTTCATATCGATGTGTATACGTGGCAGTACTGTACGTTGGTTTTGGGTCCGGATCCGGCATTTTAGGTGTCATTCACATTGGAATTTTGTACTCTACGCTTTTGATCCCGATTTTTGTAATTCTGATAAAATCTGGAATTTTTCAAACTTTTACAAACTTTTACAAATTCAGAGCTCCGTATTTTTTTTTTTACTTTTTAAGATACATACTTGGAGCCAAGATGAGGATATTATATATTTTTGTTCAAAACAACATTTCAACAGTCTCTCTCTGTGATGTGATCCTGTTTATGGAAAGTGTCGTATCCGGAAAGTCGAAAATCGTGGGTTCATGACGTTTGGCCACCACGAATGTCAGAGCAGTACTAACACAAATTTTCATTCTTCCTATGCAAAACAAAACTAACATGGCAGCGCTATGCTAATTTTTGACTGAGTTATTGAAGTTTGTAATTATTTCTGCAGAAACTACAGCTCATTTGGGTGCTATTGCCTTCGTACAGCTGCATCGATTTAAAGACGTTTTCTGATCAAAAATTTTTTGGAACAATCAAAACTCAGAAAGTACATCAACCAGCTGAAAAATAGAGACTTTACGATGAAATGAATAAATCAAAAGCATTTTATCACTGACAGTATGGTATATGAATATTTGTACCAACTCATAATTTTGTTAATTTCAGGGAATTGACGAAACAGATCTGGAACCAAAAGGTGACCTTGTCTTGTCTCGGGCAACAGTTCAAGACCATTATCCTCCAAATGAGCGCAAGTCTGAATACCTT